>JAWPNB010000004.1:30527500-30542500 GCA_033996785.1 Trichosanthes truncata | reverse complement strand
TTAAGATAATATGATAGCTCATTACCAACACACAAAAGTATATATCAATAGCATGTCATGCAATATAAATTAACGATCGTTGAAAATTCACAAAGTTTGTTGGAAATTTTAAAAATTAGTCTAATTCAACTAACTCATGTAAGCCAACATCATTTAAGGTGAATTGGCTGGAGTGGGAGATGACATTGCAAATGAAATTGAACAACATTTTGAACGATAAAGTTTATTAAATTATTATTTTTTAATTTGTGTTGGGTTGAATAAATACTATAAACTTTTTATAATTGTTTTATATATTTTTAATGCATGTTATATATTTATTATGTTATATGTACTCCATTTTATTTCAACTAAAAAACAAGAAACAATTATTAAACACATTTCTATTTCTGTTTTTAATTCTTAAAAAATAATAAACAGAAAACAAGAACGTTATCAAACAGGCCCTAAGTGTTTAAAAAATATTTAAAAATATTTTTAAGTGCAAAAAAATATTTTTAAGTAGTTAAAAACCTTCGGCCGATTTGGTTCACCAATATTAAATTTCTAAGAGTTAAAAACCTTTGATTTTAAAGTCTAGCATACTAAATGTTTGTGTTTGGATATGCAGGATAATTAATAACTGGGAGTTAAATGTGTGTGTTTGTTTATGGAGAAAATAATGTAAATTATTAGATTTAAGTAAAATATTGATATTAAATAATTAATTAATAATAAAATAATATCTTAAATAATTAAAATTAATTTACATCTCAATTAGAAAGTAATGAGTAATTTTCTCTTTTTCTCTCCGAAAAATTGTCAGAATTGACTTGAAAAGTCAAAACTTTATCACAAATGACCTTTTTTTAAAAAAATGTTTATTATGACTTTTCTGAGATGTAAAATTCTATATTTGCCCCCGCTTTTAAAATGCCCCCACAACCCCAAAACGTTACGCTTTCCCACACTTCTCTTTCTCTCACAAACGCTTCAGACTAACTATCAGTGCTCTCCACCATTGTCAAACATGTATTCTTTGTTCCTTTGATTCTCCATCTTTGAATACATGTATGTTTGACTCCATTTCTGTGATTTAAGACTACTATTAAAAGTAGTGTCGTAAATGAAACAAACTAGAACAGTCTCTGCTATTTGATTTTTGTGTAATTAATGAAGAAGTGTGGAATGTTTTTTCTTTAGAGCGACATGCATAATTTGTTTTCGTCACTGTCTGATTAATGCAGTAGACGTAGTTATGGGTTTAGGTAAAAAATTTAGGCAATCGACTGTATGGTAGAGGATAGTATTTCCCAACGAAGTATATCACATTGGTGTATAATACAATTTGTAGGCATATTGCATAGAATGGAATATGGTTCCATCGCATTATCATAACCTTAATTGCATCATAGTAGTGTATATCACATAATCGTATAATACGATTACTAGGCCTATCATAGAGCATCAATTAAGATTCCATCTCATTGTCGTAGTCATAATTGCACCATCGTAGTTTATATTGCATAATCGTATAATCAATTGCTAGGCTTATCGCATAGCATCTATTAGGGTTCCATGACATTGTCGTATTAATAATCGCACCATCGTAGTTTTGATCGCATTGTCGAATAATACGATTGCTTGGCATATCGCAAAGCATCGAATAGGGTTCCATCTCACTTTCGTATTGATAATCGCATCATTGTAGTTTACATCGCATTGTCGAATAATAAGATAACTAGTCCTATCGCATACCATATAATAGGATTACATCGTAGTGACCATCGCATCATCCTAGTGGCCATAGCATATCACGATTTACTTGACGATCACATTTCTTTTCTTAAAACTATATAAATGAATTAGGAAAATGGGGTTTGCAACCAAGATCAAACCAAGTGATTACTTCCAAGTCAACATTGCCTCGATGTGCCATATTAGGAGCACAATTGTTATAATCAAGACTATGTTGACGAACTAATAAATGAATGTGTTTAAGAGCACATGTTTTGGTTCCCTACTGGAAGTGCAGCTCGTGTTCAATGGACAAGTCATTCATCACCTATTGTTGCGGGAGGTGGAAGAAGCGAGGGAAGACGCCATCAGCTTTCATGTTCGGGGAAAGAATGTATCCTTTGTTAACTTTTGAGCTTCAATCATACGACTATATATTTTGATGATAACAAACCTATGAATTACTAATGATTTTAGTGTTTTAAAGTGTCCACAGTGTAGAGCTCAAATAGACGATTCCAACGCATTTTGAATCGCTTAAATCGGACGTCAAATGAGAAAGTTATGGGCAAAAGAAGATGAGAAACATTCTATATAGCAATGACGTGGACGAATAATATTGCGACACGTGGCGTTTTTAAATAGCCGTTAGAGGCATGTTAAAATTATTATTGTTAATCATTCTTGTATTTTCCTCCCAAATTTCCTCCACCCTTGATCCATCTTAACCTAGATCTAATGGCTCAAACTTATTCCTTACAACTCCATTTAAACATCATTTTCTCTCTCATTTCATAACTATTATCCCCAAAAAAATTGCTGAAATTTTCTCTCAAACATTCTCCAATGTTGATCATTCTTCAAAACTTCATCCTTTTCTATTTTTTCTTGTGAGAGAATTTTATATGAGAGATTAGATTGTTTTGTTTTAGCTAAAACTTGTAAACCTACTATTTGTGAGAGTTTCTTTGTGGGTCTTTAAATTTCACTATTTCAATTGGGTTTTGTATTAAGGTGTGGGTACACCTTGGAATTTTGAGTGAGCAGTTTGATCTTGAGATCCGTAAAAGGATCGTAGTGGTTTGATCTTGAACCGTTAAAAGAATCGATATAGGTTGGATCTTGAACCTGCAAAAGGAACGGTTGGGGGTTGACTCTTGAACCCTTAAAAAGAGTGCTAATCGGTTTGGTTCTCACCCGTAAGAGGACCATCGCAGTAAAATACCCAAGAATGAGTCTTGGGGAGTGGAGTAGGGATTTCCGAACCACTATAAAAAATTTCAATGTTATCTCTTCTTCTCTATTCTTTTAGATTTTCGTTGCTTAATATTTTTTGTGAGTAGATTGCATGCTTAGGAAAATTGTTCTATATTTCTACAATTTTTAGGGTGTTTATTTTGATTTGTTTAGATTACATTATTTTAGTTTAATTCTTTGGAAAAAAGTTTTAATTTGTTTAAGCAACCCTATTCACCCCCTTTAGTGTTGTCATATGATCCTACATCCTTTACCCAAGAAGACTTCAACATCGTTATTGGTCTATGGCCTTCTCGAAGGGAGGTTACGAGGCAAACAAGCAACAAAAGACTAATGAGACTTCTCTTTCCACCGAATACGGAGGTCATTGCAAAAGTTTTAGAGACTAAGTACGTGGAATTCCAGTTTGATAACAATGAAGATGTCGTGAAGATGTCTCTCGTTGTGTTTATGATAACATGCAACATAGTGCTATTTCTTGGTTTAGTTTTATACTAGTTTTGCCATGATTATACATGCTTCATGTATTTTTATGTGTATTTTGTAGAAACCGAGCATTTAGAGGAAAGCCAGAGAATTGTGAAGTATTTGGATGAATTTGGAGCAATTTGAAGCTATATTTGAGGATTCAAGGCAATTGGACCCTAGGGTATAGCGTTGCAACGCTATATGAGCAACCATCCAACCTTGAAGACCTGAAGGCATAGCATTGCAACGCCAACCCAAATAAAAATTTTCTTTTTTTATAAAATTCGAGGGACATCGTTGCAACACTGCCCCTAGCATTGCAACGCTGTCTTGACTCTATAAAAGGAAAGTTTTTCTTCATTAAATGGGAGTCGTTTTGAGAGACCAAAAACTCTAAACTAGATTCGAGCACTGTCTAAAGACCTAGAGGAGACCTTTGGAGAGCCAAGGAGGAGACTCAAAGCTTGAGATTGTGGACATCACATCGAAAGCGAGTGTTAGCACACAACCTAGGTTTATTCTCTATTTCCTTTCCTTTTCTTTTGAATTTAGGAGTTTTTGTGGAGTGTTTACATGTTGTAAATATGTGTTAAGACACATTAGATGGTTGTAATTGTGTAAGATTTGATTGTTTTTTAGTTTAGTTTATATATTGATGTCTTTTATGCATCTCTTTCAATTGTCTTAACCTTTGGCTATGATTTTGCATGTTCAACTAAATTTAGCTTGAGAACGTAAGTTTAGTTATAGAACACTAGATGCATGACTAGGTTTAATTTATTGCATGAGAGTGAGTAGATTAATTCTAGAAGCCTTAAGAGAATAACTTAATGCCATGTTTAGTAATAGAGATAGACCGAGAGGTTGATTTTTTTGCTATGCATGAGTTCAATTGGGCTTGAGAGAGTCAATTGATTATTTAGAAATTCTTGGCTTAAGATTGTTGGTATAAAATCAATTTATTAATCAATTCAAGTTGGGCTTAATGAAATCAACCATGTATGTTTCTCAAAATTGAACTCCAAAGCATGTATATATCAGTGTAGACTTTATTTCTCCTTGATTCTAAAGTTTGGCTCTCCAAATAAATTTGGGTAAAAGTAACTACAATACTTAATTAAGGTGTAAAGAAAACTAATCCCTTGGAGATAATACTCTATACTTACTACTATATTAAAATTTGACACTGTACACTTGCAGTTAATTGCGATCACGAAAATACACGCAACAATTCATCGAGCTAGCCATGATGGGCAAGGACAAGAAGACATTGGTAGACAATTTTGTATTCAGCCTTGTGGATGATTGAGAGGTCTTCACTCACTATGACTGGTCATCCCGTATATTTTTAAGGAACTTGAATAACTTGAAAGCGACCTTGAATGGAATGGTTGAATTGTAAAAGATGAAATGCAGAATGTCTCCTAATTTTGTTAAAAGCTACACCATACAAGGTTTTGGACATGTCTTTCAGGTATATGCTAGTACTTCTAGTTATCCATTTGAATGTTTACATCATCTAACAATGGTTGCACGTGTATTTTTTATTGTAGGTATGGGCATACGAGATATTGTCCACCTGTAGAGACGAAATGGCCACTAAGTTGAATGGAAGTGCTATTCCACGAATTGTTTAGTAGTCGTGCACAAAAGCTCAACCATATACTTATCTTCAGACGGAAGTGTTCGGCTCGAAACAAGTAAATTATATAGAAGTTTTTTGTACTGATGTGTCCATTAATTATACTACAAGTTAATATGTTATCTCAACTTTATTACGTTATGTACAGACAAGCATTGCGAGTTATCTTATGATGACAGAAGTAGAATTTGATATAAAGAGGATCGACTAAATGGGTTGGAGGTTATGCCCCTTCTTGCAAATGTTCACCCAGACGTCAATGTCTATGATGTTAGGCACAGTGATGAAGATGTCGATGATAGGCATAGTGATGTAAAACGAAACGAGGAGGATGACTTTGTCAACGACATTTTTAGAACAATGGAGCATCTAACGAAGAAAACGTTGAGGACGTGAGAGGTGGGGAAACGCAACATATGATTGAGGTGGCGACTACAGCGTCCAATCGCGATGGTCGGGTGCCACCTTCACCTAAAAAATGAAGGAAGAAGCATAAAAAAAGGGTTCGTAAGTAAAACGTACAGACAGTTGAGGATTACTTGACAAAAAAGCTTGAAGGAGTGAAGTTGAAGTTGAAGTAATTGAGGAGGTATTTAAGACGCCTATGCAAGGTAGGAGTTTTTATAATATGTATTCTTTTCAGTGTTTGGTTTTGGTCCATACTTAAGTTGTCCATGTGTGATCGTAGAGGTTGGGACTTAGTGCAGGAACTCCATTCCCGGTGTCTCTAGTTGGTCATGCTTATGTGTCTGAGTCTGGACCCCCAATTGATCGCCAAGTAGATGATTTCCAGGATGATGATAGTCAAGATGATGGTTGCTAGGGCGATGATCACCACGATGATGATAGTCGCCATGATCCTGACATCGATGATCGATAGGTCGATGATACCCACGATGATGATGGTCACCAGAGTGATGGTCGCCATAATCCCGATGTCGATGATCACCACGATGAGACCAAGCAGGACGTTCCACAAAAGGAGCAGGAGGTCACACATAACAAAGAGGCCTCAAAGAGCACGGAGCCCGATAGCTCCACAAAGCTTGTACCCAATTAGGTAATATGATCTATAACCCTAAATGCATGTTCTGGTTTTATATTCTTGATTGTGACATACATGATGACTACTTTAAGACCCACATGGGCAAGACGTTCGTCAGGGTGAGCGCACAAGGAAGCAAACGAATAGGTATACCTCAGATGAAAATGGGAAGAAGGCCAAGATATCTGAAGAGGTAGTCATTCCCATCATCCACCACTGCTGCAGTCCACTTCTCGAAGGGTATTGTCACACCCCTTCCCAGCTTACTTGCCTACCCTAGGAAGAGATGTAAAGACATAGACAATCAACCCTTTTACTAGCTCTCTTTGACCATCCCAACATATATCTGAAAATGAAGGTAACACAACACGTTTGAACAAGTAAGTTTGGAACGCTCAAATACACATATGAGCAAGACCCATTAACTTTCAGTACTATGTTCTTTAACAAGTCATAACATTTTATAGTTATTACAACCCCACTAAAATGCTTTTACTACAAACTATATACATAAGAAAGTGTATATACAAGGAGCTAAAACGGCGTGGTGGCAAACAGGTCTTGTCAAGGCTAAGCACCGGGAACTCGTCTGCTACCTGGGAAAAGAAAACATAATAAAAACGTGAGCTGGGAAGCCCAGTGAGTGTCTATCTTAAAAACATTATAAGCTCAAAGATGAAACATAATGATGGACAAGCTACAAGTTAGAGATAACTTATCACTTATTTGTAAACATAATCAAACTATGCTACCCATTTACAGGTTTAAGTCACCACATTATGTATAGCATAGAAACTCATAATGTAGTATCATACTGAAGAATAGACATTTCAAAAGCGTAGAAGCTCATAACAATAAAACTCATATCATGATACCACTTTCGAACCTTAGCTATGGTAGAGTCATCTCTATACCAACAACGTTCATACCTCTCTCTCGTGCACGTGGAATTCCATTGACACACTGGTCTTCCCTAATACCTTCTCTATGTCCTTCAGTATTGGGTTAGACCAGTTACTACCCGAATACCTTCTCTTTGTCCTTCAGTATCGGGAAATCATAATTCATCCCTCCCAAGTACCTTCTCAATGTCCTTCAGTACTGGGGGTTAACAACATACCGGGGCATACTTTGATTACCTTGGAAATCATGTTTTGATAACACAAACAACAAATTCTCAACATTTGCACTTTTCCTTTCTAAACATGTTTCCAAGTGGATTTACACAAAGCATTTTCTAAAGGAAGTCATACTTCCATAATTTAGTTTCCATGTTTGAATGTATAGTTACAAACTAATTCAAATCATGCTTAAGTTTCATCAATGACATTCTATTAAAAGCTCCATGAAAAGTATACAAAAGTAAGTCAAGCATGTTTCAATGATCAACATTTATGCTTTTGAAGCAAAACAAAGGTCAAGCATAGTTCTAAAATAGATTCACTCACAATCACCAAAAGGGTTCCAAGGATTATAAGCTATTCCTATCTCCGTTTGCCCTGAAAAAAGAAATTAATAACATTAATTCCTTTCCTTATACACCTTAAAAACATATCTAATTCAGTCCCATAACTCAATTCATAATAACCATATGCACTTGGGTGTAAGGTATAAAGAAATGGAAGCACATCTCCTTCAATCTCTTGCTAGCAGTTTTTTTTTTTCTTGCACCTAAAATTCCAGGTTCAACTTTCAGCTTGGGTTCCTCAAAATTTAGCAAAACAACCACCTAATATTTTTTGATAAACCTCAAGTACAACATCTTAGCTTACTTACCTCAAAGTTTCAGCTTCTAATTCCTCCTCAAGAGCTCAAAAGAAACGGATTTCTTCACACTGTTCTGCTACCCGAGAATTATGTACCCTAAGATTCCAGGTTCAACTTTCAGCTTGGGTTCCTCAAAATTTAGCAAAACAACCACCTAATATTTTTTGATAAACCTCAAGTACAACATCTTAGCTTACTTACCTCAAAGTTTCAGCTTCTAATTCCTCCTCAAGAGCTCAAAAGAAACGGATTTCTTCACACTGTTCTGCTACCCGAGAACTGTGAACACCTCTCGGTTTTCTGCTATTTTCTTCTCCTTCCTCTTCCTATTTTCAAAACAGCCACCCACTTTCGTATTCTACACTCAATTTATGAGAGTTTGACTCAAAAATCATCGAATTTGGTGCAGTAAATTAAGAGATATGGCTGTTTGAAGTTGATCCTCTTCCAGAAGCTTCGAGCTGGACAGCACCCACTTGTCAAAGACAAAATCGTGGCTCCACAAATTTTTGCCACCTCCTACTTCCTTATTTACATCTTAATCCCCCCTTTTTTTTTAAAAAAAAACAAAACAAAGACAATATATTCACCTATCACATTTAGTCAACTTTACTTAAGTTTGTGAGAAATAAGAACTTTCATTCAATACATAATGCACCTAAAATTTACCCAACTTGTTAATGACCTTAACTTACTTCAATTCAACTCTTAATATGCTTATTCAATGGCTTACCTATCTCCTTATGAAGCTTTATACACATTATAGTTCACAATCCAAAAGATTCCCAAATCTCATCACGACATCTTTTAGTGCAACCTATATCAATTTGCATATGTCAAAACTTCAAATATGAGCACAATATGATCAAAAGAGAGTTTAGGGCTTACAGGTATACATCACAGTCTTTGCAATCCTAGATGGTATGAAAGGGAAGTTCATGGATTAGTTGCAGTCGGAAGCAACGGACAACAAAGTACAAAAAGTGGATGACATGGAGAGCGACAAATCTTATTTATAGAAATTCTTTGCGAACATGAGTGGGTTGAGGCCAACGTAAGTATCTACTTTTGTTTATGGGTTTCGAGTTTAGGCTTACGTTTGAGGTTTAGATTTTAGGTTTTTGGGTTATGATTTAGGGTCATGTATATTAATCAGGTTTTGGTGTATTTGTATAGGAAATGAACCTACTCATGAGCTTTGTACAATAGAAACTTCGATCACGACAACACTTATGCCACAACCAAGATTTGAAATGTCGATGTCGATAGAAATGTCGAGGTCTATATTTTACGAAATATCGATGGAAATTTTGGAAAAATTATGGAAATCAAGGAAATTGATGGAAATTATTTGAATTAGTCAATGAAACTTTAATTGTGGCTTAATTAGACTATGATTGACCATTTTTAAGCATTATACCTAAAAATTAAGACAATATTTAGACATAAATGTCAACTGAAATGACAATGCAAGCAGAAATTTTGAAAATAAATATGAAAATTGATAAAAAAAAATTTTGAATTATTTCATGAAACTTTAATTGTGATTTAATTGTATTATAATTGATTATTTTTAACAATCATATCTAAAATATATATAATATTCATATTAAAATGTTAATGAAAATGTCAATGTTAGCAAAAAATTTGGAAAAATTATGAAAATTGTTTGAATTATTAAATGAGACTTTAATTATGATAACTTGATTAAACTATAATTAACCATTTTAAATTGACTATATAAAATAATATCGAATATTGATAAATAGTTACAAAATTGGAGATATGAAATATTTGCATATGATAAAATCATTGTGAATTGTTTAATATAAAGCTCTTAATTTAAGAAAGAAATTTGAGAGAATTGGAGAGAATTTGAGTGTAGTAGAGATTGAGGTGAAGAAATTGAAAATAAAATGGATATTTATGGTGGTAAAAAATAATAAAAAAATTAAAATGTAGAATAAAAAAAAATTAATATAAATATTTTTTGTAATTAAGTGAAAGTAAGTAAATGAAATAGTAATATATATATATATATATATATATATATATATATATATATATATATATATATATATATATATATAATGTGCATTATTATTATTATTAAATAATTTAAATAAATACTTATTTATTTCGTTGTGTTTAAATTTTTTTTTTTAAAAAAAAGAGCAGGTGCACGTTAGGTAGTCGCGTCAGTCAACTGACTGACGCATTGAATGATTGATGTGATTAATTTTTTTAAAAAAAAAAGCCAAAACTTAAAATGTTGACGATGTCTTCGAAACCTCAAAATTTTGAGGTTTCCACGACATGTCGTTGAAATAGGGGGAAAATGAATTATCTCCCATCCAACATGTCGACTCAGTCGAAATACCAAAATTTTGAGCAACATTTCGACATGTCGCTCAAAATTTTACACCATGACCGCAACTTGTATACCATCGTCAATTCTGCATTTATGGTGAGTTTGTAATCGTAAGTGCATTCATGATGACTTCATAATAGTTAGAACTTCTCCAACCTAAATGTTTATGTCCACAAGAGTTTTTAATGTCGCCATACGTCCTACAAAAGCGACGTCCATGGGCAACCCTCAAAAGGAGGCCAAATGGTGGGTTGGCAATGATCATACTTTCATTGACTTCATTTTAGGATAGCCCAGGTTGGTCTGAAGTCCGATACGTATACGGGCCAATCAATATCAAAGAGCATTGGATTCTCGCATGCATCGACCTACGAAGAGGTAGGATCACCTTCTATGACTTCATGCCTATATATATAAGTGATACAGTATTAGCAGAAAAGACGCAGTCGTTGTCTATTGGGTTGTCATTGTTGCTCCGAGCATGTAATTTATTCAAAGAACAGACCACAACGTCAAGGAACATATGGGTTTTGGAGAGACAAATGTCGCAGACACGATAGAAGAGTGGTGTGGACTGTGCATATTTTTGTGCGAAGTTTTTTGAATGCTCTATAACAACATATTTATTTATTGATGTAACCCAGAGCAACATGGACTTGTTTAAATGTCAGTACGCTGTACAACTTTGGGGCGACTGTTTTTCTTTTTTGGTAATATAATGGCTTTATATATTGATTTTTTCTAGTTATTTATTTAATATTGCTACTAGAAATCCGACAATACGACATGGTATACAATCTCACAACACGACAATACAACTGTAACGACACGACTTTTCCTATTAGACTTTCTAAGGACGTTACTACATACATGCTGAAGAAATTTAAAAATCTTTGGTAAAGGACATAAAGAATTAAACTTTTTGCTAAACAATCAAAAATCTTTATGCTCGGGATCCCTTTAAAACTCATTTCAAAACATAATATGAATTATAACGTCCAATTAGCTGAAATAGTTTCACAACACATTGTTTACTAAACAAAATATGTTTTAACTAACACACTATCTAAATGAGGAAGTCATGATCCTCAAAGTCACCCATTTAGCAAACTGCCTTGTCAATCGCCTAAGATATGTCTTTGTCTTTGCCTGAAAAGAAAAACATTTTTTGAAAAGGGTGAGTATTTAAAATACTCAGTAAGTGACGTCACTACCGGGGTCAGGATATGCAAACACATACAAAATGATTTTTAAAACATTTTTCCTCTAGTGGGACCTAAAACATTTTCATAGTGGAAACGTTTCCCTTTAACTTTTCTCTTCGACTTAATGTGGACAATTATCCCAACCTAACCTTTCCTTTTCATTTAACCTTTTCAAGTTCCTTTTCATTTAACATTTTCAGGTTCATTTTCATTTAGATGAACATCTATAATTTTAGGAGGGTAATTGCCACAGCCTTCGAAATCATTTCAACATGAAAATACACATGTATGCATGAGGTCCCAAAGCATTTTAAATTTTCATTCAATGATGCAACACAAGGCAACATTCTCATATCATTCATCATAAATCATAAACCATAACTCATGCATCACATTCACAAGAATATTTGGCAATCAACAAGTGAAAATTCATTTTCATATATAATAAAACATTTTAAAATTCATCAAAAATCATAATAAAACATTTATAAAAGCTTTTCATTTCAAATGTAGTTTTTCAATTCAGTTCCTAATTTGCATTTAAGCATACCGGCATGAAGTCCCTTACCTTGGCTCCATTAGTTCGTTTTCTCCTTTTATGGAGTTCTTTCACCTCAACCTATAATGATTTAAAAGAACTTATTACTTGACCTACTCAACTCATGAACCTTAGGCAACTACTCAAATTACTGTATACGCACATGAACCCACCATCAATTTGACTAAATTAAATTCTTCAACAAGAATATTCACCCACCTAGGTAGCTAAGCTTACCCCCAACTAGTTACCAAGATAACATAATTTCATTCCTCTATTATTTCAAGTAAGTCCTTTTGATAATATACATGATTCTCCAAATCTTTAAGCCCTCTATTCCAACATAGCCATATGTTGGATTGGTATGGCAACCCTAGAGGGGGGGTGAATAGGGTTTAATAAAAATTTTCCTAAGTATGCACAAATAATCTAATTATCAAACTTTTTATAAACAAATAAAAAGGATAATTAGTACAATGTGTAAAGTATGAAAAATTAATTCAATCTAATACAATAAACAATTAAGAACAAATTAAAGCATGCAATAAATTACTACAATTAATTTACAAAAGTAAATGAGAAAAAGTTAGAGAGGATGACACCGTAATTTTATAGTGGTTCGGTCAAACTCGACCTACTCCACTCCCCAAGCGCCTCTTGGGAATTTGAATAAAAACTTTATCGACTCTTTCCACGGATTAGAGCCCAACCGCTACAACGCTCCTTTTATGAGTTCAAAATCAAACTCGATCCTTTCCACGGGTTAGGATCAAACCGTTACAAAGTTTGAAGAAAATAAAGAACACACTTAAGAACTCTCTTAATAGAGTAAATTTGCAAATTTAACTCTCACAAATCAATCCTCACAACACAATAATTCTCTCTCAAGAATAAGGTGAAAAGAAAAAATTTAGAGCTTGGAGAGAGCAACAATGGGGGCTTTTTGAGATTTTTGGAGGATTGAAAGTTGTAATAACTTGTTGTATAATTTTTGGAGAAGAAGATGGTATTTATAGAGAGGGAAATGAGGTAAAAACCAAAATTTAATTTGGGCCATTGGATTGTGGTAAAAGTAAAATGAATGGTGGAGATTAAAAGAAAATAAAAAGTAAAAAGTAAATAATAAATAAAATATATAATATAATATAATATAAATATAAATATAAATAATATATATATATATATATATATAATTTTTTATTTTTTATTTTTTTTAAGTGACCAACGGTCACATTGTTCTCTCTATATATAAAATATAATAATAATAATAATAATAATAATAATAATAATAATAGTAAAAAGTAACGGTAATATATATATATATATATTTTTAAAAAGAACAGCTGCTAGTAGCAGCATTAAATGCTGTCAGATTTTTTTTTTTTTTTTTTAAATTTAAAAACCGTTAGACACATAATAAATAATATATAATAATATAAATTTTCCTTTTTCTTTTTAAACAAACAAAAATCCCACCAAGTGTCACTTCCCCATAGCTCCACGTGTCACTCTCTAAATGGTCCACATTGCTGACTTGGCTGCCACGTCATCACGTCGGGGATTTTCCATTCAAATTTGTTTTGCCCATAACTTCTTCGTTTTAACTCCGATTTGAGTGATTCAAGAGGCGTTGGAATCGTTGTTCCGAGCTCTACACCATGGCCACTTCAAAACACTAAAATTGTTAGCAATTAATAGCAGGTTTGTTATCATCAAAATATTAATTAATTAATTAAAATTAAATTAATTTGAGATCAAGGGCCAAAAAGCCAACAATCTCCCCCTTTTTGATGATGACAAACCACTAAAGAAAAATAACTTGAAGTTCATAAAAATCAAGGTAGTACATGTGTCCAAGTAAAAATTTCAATATAAAGTCCAATATATCACCATAAAGCTCATACTTGAAAATTCACTCAAAATAATTAAATTAATTCTCACCCTAAATTAATGCAACATGATACAAAATTTAGAACATATTTTTCTTAAACTTCTCCCCCTTTGGAATCATCAAAAATACACAATTGAGAAATATTAAGAACTATATGAAAGCTCCCCCTAAGAACATGGATACATACTTTGCATAACTCCCCCTATCAATATGCTTTAAAAAGATAAAAAGTAAAATTGTAAATTCAAGAGGCATCACAATTCACAACGAATAATACCAAGCTCAAGCCTATTTTTGCAAAAGTTTTCTTCATTCAAAGGCTTGGTGAAAATATCCGCTAATTGATTATTAGAGGTCACAAAATCAAGAATAATATTACCATTGTGCACATGCTCTCTAATAAAGTGATGTCTAATATCAATATGTTTAGTCCTAGAATGATGAATAAGATTTTTAGTGTAACGACCCTATAGGCTCAACACGCTACCTAAGAGTCATTACTAAGTCACGTCGTTATATTACCAAAAATTTCGGCAACATAACGGCGTAACTACGCGAAAACCAAAAATTTGACCCTTCCTGATAAGACATAGAAAAACACACTTCTAAGATTTTCAAACAACCTCCTAGCATCCAACAAACTTCTCAATATGATGCTAGGGTTCAAATAGCAGAAACCAGGTGAATTCAAACATAGAAAGTCAAATACACGTGCACGATTTACAAAGAAAGGTTAAAAGATTTTGAAACATTCTCCTAACCATTTAAAAACTTGACATGAGATCTATGTACATCTAGAAACATAAAAGAAGCGGAATAGCGGTCGCTCGGCTCCCATGACTCGAGTAGCTGATCTCCGGTCACGCGCTAGGGCCGATCTTAGCCTTACCTGAAAACATTTTAAAAAGGAAAAGGGTGAGTATTAACGAATAATACTCAGTAAGTCAATCATAGTTTCAAAATAAGAGTTTCAATCACATGCAACATGTCATTTTAAATCATAAAACCATCGTAAACCATCGCTTTAGTAGGGGACCTAAAATTCATTTTATAAACCATGTACTTTTCCTCGCGGCTCTCGTGAACGATTAAATTCTCCC